>CM064579.1:24012650-24021755 GCA_032716605.1 Paralithodes platypus | reverse complement strand
AAAGGAGAGAAAGATAAAAAAAGACTCTGTGGGCCCCCTTAACCTTTTGCAACAAGGATCTCCCGGCTCACACACACATAAATAGCTTACACACCTCACGGAACAGAAGCATATATATTGTGTATTGTTTATTGTTTTCAACGGGGGGAATATTTTACTCTCTTTGCAACTGATTCCTCGACATTTAACCCGATTTATGCCGAGGGAGGGGTGAAGGTGAGGGTGGGGTGGGGTGTGTGTGTGTGTGTGTGTGCGTGCGTGTGTGTGTGTGTGTGTGTGTGTGTGCGTGTGTGTGCGTGCGTGCGTGTGTGTGTGTGTGTGTGTGTGTGTGTGTGTGTGTGTGTGTGTGTGTGTGTGTGTGTGTGTGTGTGTTCACTATTCACTTGCTTTTTCGTCAAGGGGAATCCACGCAATGCGAGCTAAGCTCATTATTATCGCGCCTCCTTAACTGGGAATGTATTGCGTGAAATGCATGTTAAGTGTTTATGTATCGTTGGAATGGCTGTGGATGTGTGTGTAGTCTGTATTTTAGCCAATTGGCGACATCTGGAAACGAAGGCTTACGGTTAATCTGTACGGTAACCATTCTCACTACGGTACCAGTCTCACCCGAAGGCATAGGTTGACCAGTAGCTTAGGTTGACCAGTACGATACCCATCTCACCTTGTAACCGATCACCAACCCCAGATGGGACGTCACAACTTCGTCCACTTATTCCAGGTTCCTATTTATACTGCTAGGTGAACAGAGGCTACACCGTTAGGAGACTTGCCCAAATGTCTCTTCCCCGCCCGGGTCTCGAACTCGGGACCTTCTGGTTGTGAGCTAGACGCGCTATCTGTTACGCCACGGGGAGGTGTGTGTGTGTGTGTGTGTGTGTGTGTGTGTGTGTGTGTGTGTTTGGGGGGGGGGGGGGCCCTATTTGAACCTCTCTTAGTTTTGAAATATTAAGTCATTTCAGCCTATTAGGCTAGTTTGACGATAATAGGATGCTTCACCCCAATCGGGTGTTGACAATGTTTTCTGGGCGAGCGAAGCGGGCCTGTAAATTTGAAGAAATCGGCTTAGATTTGTTTCTATCGAAGATGTACAAATTTAGGGGGGCAGATTTTAGTTTAAAGGAAGTCTGGGAAGGCGTATTTGTTAGCCCAGGGGACGAACTAAGGCGTATTTGTTAGCCCAGGGGACGAACTAAAATATATTGCTCGAAATTGGTAAAAACAAGCAAAATCCTCAATAATAATCAAACGAAATATAAGAATCCCCAAAACGTCGGACCAGATAGTGTTAAGGTAATATATATATGTGTCATGCTATTCTACAGTGGAGTAATAGAAGATGGTTTTAATTAAATATTCTATATTAAAAAAAATAATAAAATAAAAAATAATCTATCGTAAAAGAAGGACCATTGCATATAATTACCTTTCTGAATGTATGCTTCGTGAATTATTGTAAACATATATTCTATATTAAAAAATAAATAAAACAAAATTATCGTAAGAGAAGGACCATAGAATATAATTACCTTTCTGAATGTATGCTTCGTGAATTCTTGTAAACGGAAATAATCATACGAGTGTTCGTGGATTATGGAGAGCTTATAAATTTCGTATTATACTGTTGTATTGTGGGTCAACCATATTTGTAAGGGGGATTGACTTTAAAATATATTAATTATTTTACACAGACACATTTATATTACTTTCTCGTTTAGCATAATTGTGTTACATAAGCAGACACATCCACATTACTTTATCTTGGAGTATTAATACTTTTGTGAATTAGGATGAATGCGAAATGTCATTGAGCCATACTGAACTTAATAGACACATTCATAATATTATCTTTCTGGGTTAGTTTATATATATATATATATATATATATATATATATATATATATATATATAGTAAATCGCAAACAGAAACATTTATATTATTCCTGGATTTACTAGAAGTTTAGTGGTTTAGGTATTTTACAGTTTTAGACGAATGTAACATCACAAAAAGGGAATTGACCTTAAACGTCATGAAGTTTATAACCCAAAACTTTCATGTTAACTCTTTGTGAACTATTATTTATTATATATATTATTTGTATAAACCGACAAATTAAATTTACTATCTCGAGTAGTTTTTATTTTATCTTAGTTTTAGTTGGCTTATATTATTTCTTATGTTATCACAGACATCACATTACGCTTCTATTATTCTCGATTATTTTTCATATTATTTTCGTTTTCATTGTTTTATTTTGTTTATTTCACCACAGACATTCGCATTACTGGTGGATTATTCACGACTAGTATTCCTTTTAGTTTAATTTTAGTTCTAATTTCGTATATTCCTTCTTAATGTATCGCAGCCATTCCCATTCCTCTTGGATTATTGAACTATTCGTGAGTTATATATAATATGTATGTAAGAGTTCTGCTGGAGCCAATATCCGCGCTTCACATGCAGGTTATCCGGGCCCCCCCACACACTTCATTATACCCAACCCACTTCTGAACCCTTGCACGCACACGGGTTTCAAGTCCAAATGGCCACACTTCCAAATGGCCACAACCAAAACGGCCAAAGTCTGCTGAGGGGGGTCACCGTTTTGTGTTTGTTTATCTCTCTCTCCTTTTCTCTCTTTCCCGGGCTTGTATCCATTCGGCTCAATTCATCCAACTGTTTTAAGACGTTTATCCCCATCCATGTATTGGCGAGCGAAAGCGAGCCAGCATTGTATGGAGAAATCCGGCTTTGCCGGAGAAATTTTCTATCGAAAAATGTACAAATTTAGCTTGCTGTCAAAACAAACAAATATATATGCTGGGAAAATATTGACACCTGGATGGGGGGTAAACGCCTTAAAACAGTAGGCTGAATGGGGCCGAATGGATACAAGCCAAAGAGAAAGGGAGAGAAAGAGAAAAAAAAGCGAGGTGGGCCCCCATAAGGTGGTAGGGTTTATTTATTAGGTGATGGTGATGTGTTTATTAGGTGATGGTGATGTGTTTATTAGGTGATGGTGATGTGTTTATTAGGTGATGGTGATGTGTTTATTGATATATTGATTATTGTGTTAGTGTCCTCCCTAGACCTCCATCAAGCTTAATGCATTAGCCTCAAGATCTCCCTTTGAAATAAACTTTACAACCGGTTCCTTCTATCGCTCGCTAGGAATAAATCGACACCTAAATTGCACGAATGGTTATAACATTGTCAAATAAATGGGGCGAAAGGTCTTAGAATCGTCAAACTAATTGGGTGAACGTCATCAAATCTAAAAACATAATCGAGCTAAACATGAGGGAGAAGGGTATCCAGAAAACAAAATCTCCCATTAAAGATATGTTTTAACTTATAACCAGGGAGATAATCATGGTTGGACTAATTAGGGAGGTAGGACGCGACTTTTGGCTCTGACTGTGCGAATGGTTAGAACTGAGTTTCATAAAATAAGCTGCCTCCATGTACCTCCTTCTTCTTTCTCTTCCTCCTCCTTCTCCTCTTCTTCTTCCCTCCCGGCGCCTCCTCTTTCGTTCCTCCTCCTCTCCTCCTCCCTCCTTGGCCATCCTTCCTCTTCCTCCCTCTCTGGACCTCCTCTCTCCCTAGACGTCCTCTCTTTCTCCTCCTCTCTCCTCCCTCCCTGGACCTCCTCTTTTCTTCTTCCTCCTCCCTTCCCGGACCTCCTCCTTCCTTCTCCTCCCTCCCTGGACCCCCTTCCTCTCTCCTTCCTCTGCCACCTCCTCCTCCACCTCCTCCTCCCTCCCTCCCTCCCTGGACCTCCTCTCTCCTTCCTCCTCCCCCTCCTCCATCCCTCCTCCTCCTCCTCCCTCCGTAGACCTCCTCTTCCTCCTCCTCCTTCCTTCCTCCTCCTCTTCCTGGCAACACATTGGTTTTATAGGATGCAATAATGTTCTTGGTGCGGGCTCGGGCTTCAAAATCTGCAGTATTCAGTTTAACCATAACTTTATTGATTTAGTTATTATATATTTAGTATTTATTTAGAGATACTTTATTTGTAGGCTACCTGTGTGTGTGTGTATCATTTTGGGTATCTGTATATTTATGCATGTATTTTACATATGTATTCATCTAGTTATGTTATATTTTTACTTGGTCTCTCTAATTACCTTTGCATCTATGATTTTCCACAAAGTGTCCTTATACAAATCATATATACATACAGTATATACAGTAGATAGATAGATACATAGATACATACATACATACATACATACATACATACATACATACATACATACATATATACAGTATGCAGATAGATATATAGATAGATAGATAGAAATCCGGTGACTGTTGCATTTGGGTTTACTGTGTCTTCACGGAATTTACAAGTCACTGCCAGATATTAAAAGTTGGAGAAACGTGTCGAGTGAAATTCTGAAATACCATAACATTGTTTTGAGGGGTTTAACCCCATGTGTACCGGCAACGTCTTTTATATATATATATATATATATATATATATATATATATATATATATATATATACAGTATATATACAGTATATAAACAGTTGGATATATTGAAACGTTAATTTGAGAGCTACTTGCTAAAACGTTCCTCTGGTCGAGATCTACTGGGTAAAACTATGTACCGGTTGAGAGCTACTGGTTGATACGAGACTGGTTGAGTTGACCCAATGACCTCTGTACCACGTGAGGAGGTAGGTACAGTTTCCCACATAAGTCCTGTTCCTCGTCGTTATCTTATGAATTAAGGGGAGGCAGTTGGTTTTTTCGAGTCCTCCTCCCTCATAGCCCTATTAGTTATGAAATTTCAAGACATTCGTCCCATTTTAGTTTGGTGATTTTCAGACCTTTTGCCCCATTTCTTTGCCAATATTAAAACCTTTAGTGTCATTTAGGTGTCGATTTTTTTGCTGGCGAGCGATAGCGAGCCTGTATTTGAAGACGAATTGGCCTTCGGGCGGGACATTTTTCTACCGAAAAATGTACACATTTATATCGAAGGGGGGTCTTGTGGGTGTTTTTTTTTTTAAAGTTTGATAGAGGTTTAGAGAGCAAACTAAACCCCCTCCTTAAACCATTGAGCCGAACCAGTAAATTATGCTGCACAATACCGTCTGAGCTCCCTTAAAGTAAAATAACATGACTGAAGTGCGAGTGTGGCTTCTTTTACTTAACAGTTGACTAACCAGATGGGTTTAATACCACTGCATAAGAAACTACACTCATATTTTAACCATGTGAATTTTATGTATATTTTAAGGGGAGATCTCCACTTGCGGGATTTTTTTCTTGACCCCTTTCTCCCTCATGTTTAGCCCCATTGCTTTTGATATTATAAAACGTTCGCCCCATTAGTTTAGCGATTTTAAGAACTTTCACCCCATATTAAGACCTTTCGCGCCATTCAGGTGTCGATTTTATCCTGGCGAGCGATAGCGAGCCTGTAATTTAAGAGGAACTGGCCTTTGGCCGGGACATTTTTCTACCGAAAAATGTACAAATTTATCTTGAAAGGGACTCAAGGGGGTATAATTTTAAGCTTGATGGAGGTCTAGGGAACACAGTAAATACCTCCCCTTAAGGGGAGGTTTTTAGTTTGGTCCCTAGATATCCTTCAAGCTTAAGATTACACCCCCTTGAGCCCCTTTCAAGATAAATGTGTACATTTTTCGGTAGAAAAATGTCCCGGCTGAAAGCCGGTTCCTCTTAAATTACAGGCTCGCTATCGCTCGCCAGGATAAAATCGACACCTAAATTGCAAGAAAGGTCTTAAAATTGACGGAAATGGGTTGAAAGTTCTTAAAATCGCCAAACAAATGGGGCGAACGTCTTAAAATATCAAAAGCAATGGGGCTAATCATGAGGGAGAAAGGAGTCACGAAAAAAATCCCTCAAGTGGAGATCTCCCCTTAATGTTGATGACTATGCACGGTACCGGTAGTTGGATTGTTGGCTCTTGACCTTTAAGGGGGGTTATAATAGGTTTTGCTAGCCCCCTTCTCCATCGTGTTTAGCCCCACTATTGGTTTTTATATTTTAAGACGTTCGGCCTTTCAGTTTGGCGATTTTAACACCTTTCGCCCCATTTCGTTGTCAATTTTAAGACCTTTCACACCATTTATGCGTCAATTTGTTCTGGCGAGCGATAGCCAGCCTGTAAATATAAGAAGAATCGGCCTTCGGCCGGGACATTTTTCTACCGAAAAATGTACAAATTTATCTTGAAGGCAGGTCTAGGTTTTTTTTTATATTCTTGATGGAGGTGTAGCGAGGAAACTAAATGAAATAATTGAATGAATACATAAATAGCTAAAACAATAACTATTAACTATAACTATTAACTATAACTATTAACTATAACTATTAACTATAACTTAATTGTGACGCATATGTAGTTGGATTGTTGACTCTTGACCTTTAACCCCTTCTGTATCGGCAATGTCTTTTTATATATATATTCTAGCTACCGTATACAGTATATTCTAGCTACCGTATACAGTATATTCTAGCTACCGTATACAGTATATTCTAGCTACCGTATACAGTATATTCTAGCTACCGTATACAGTATATTCTAGCTACCGTATACAGTATATTCTAGCTACTGTATACAGTATATTCTAGCTACCGTATACAGTATATTCTAGCTACCGTATACAGTATATTCTAGCTACCGTATACAGTATATTCTAGCTACCGTATACAGTATATTCTAGCTACCGTATACAGTATATTCTAGCTACCGTATACAGTTATTCTAGCTACCGTATACAGTATATTCTAGCTACCGTATACAGTATATTCTAGCTACCGTATACAGTATATTCTAGCTACCGTATACAGTATATTCTAGCTACCGTATACAGTATATTCTAGCTACCGTATACAGTATATTCTAGCTACCGTATACAGTATATTCTAGCTACCGTAATCCAGTATATTCTAGCTACCGTATACAGTATATTCTAGCTACCGTATACAGTATATTCTAGCTACCGTATACAGTATATTCTAGCTACCGTATACAGTATATTCTAGCTACCGTATACAGTATATTCTAGCTACCGTATACAGTATATTCTAGCTACCGTATACAGTATATTCTAGCTACCGTATACAGTATATTCTAGCTACCGTATACAGTATATCGATGACTTTGTGCAGTTTAAAACGGATATGTATGTAAGTTAAAATGATTAAGCGAGATATTTCGTAAGGATATAAGAACATAAGAAAATGGGAGTCTGCAGAAAGCCGATCGGCCCACACAAGGCAGATCCCTCTCACACTCAACACCAATTACAAGGCCCAATTATAGGCCCAACTCACTAATACCATGAGGACGAACCTCACCCAAACGGTCAGAGGTCAACATGGGAAAACTGGGGTTTGCAGAGCGCCGATTTGCGCACACCTGGCAGATCCCCCTCACACCCAACCCATCTCGTCCATATTCCTATCTAATTTTATCTTAAAGCTCCCTATCGTTCTCGATCCTACCATAGCACTTGGTAACCTATTCCACATCTCTAAAACTCTGTTACCAAACCAATATTTGCCTATATCTTTTCTGAAACTAAATGTATCTAATTTGAAACCATTTTCATCGAGTTCTTTCGCTATCACTGAACTTCAGTACATCTTCCATGTCCCCTTAATTAATCCCACTAACCCACTTGAACACTTCTATCATATCCCCTCTAACTATGTGTCTTTCTAACGAATGTAAGCCTAATTTCTTCAACCTTACTTCATATGGTAGATTTCTAATATTACGAATCATTTTTGTCATTCTTCGTTGTACTCTCTCCAAGGAATCTATGTCCATTCTGTAATAAGGACACCAAAATTGGACAGCATAATCCATGAGGTCTCACTAATAACAAGTAATTTTTTAAGATAACATAATATATATATATATATATAGTTTGACTGTTAGCTGTTGACCTTTCACCACCTTGCCGCTCTCACTCACTCACTCTGATGTTTTTGTTGTTCTTTCCCTTGTTTTGTGTATTTGTCTGTTACACTGTTGTTCACTAGGATATACGTTGCTGTCCACTAGTATTCTTTGCTATATAGTTTTATTATACTGAATGCTGTCCTTTTATGTAACATTTTAATATTCTCTATTGCTATATAATCAGTATTTTATATATTTATATGCATCTAGTCGTACTTTGGTATCCTTGCAGTATTCCGGCTTATACAGATACAAATATCTCTGTTATAGTTGCTTTACCTGATACTTGATAGCGTAATGGTTAGTGCTCGGAATTTCGGTGTGAGTATCCTAGGTCCGAATCCTTGGAGTACCACATGACTGACTTATTATTCTTTTTGTTACTTAAGCCGGTATCACACGAGCGCTTTTTCTCTCAACATTTATACTCAACACTGATCTGGCAGCTTATGAGGCAAGCATCTAAAATATTTCGGTTAGCTAAATTCCTCTATCATCAGCCTAGTTTCCAATACCAGTGCAAAATATTCCAGAAATGTTGCCAGAATATTTTTGACCATCGAATGTTGACTATAAAAGCTCTCGTGTGATACCGGCTTTACCCCTCACTCTTCCCCTCACGTCACTTCATTCCTAGACTCGCTCACCTCTCTGATTGACTTATTATTATTACCTAACCCTCACCCTTCCCCTCACCCCTCACCCTTCCCCTCACCCCCAAGGCACTCACCCAACACAAACACCTCCACCATACAGTTGAAATATCCCAGGTGTGTAGCAATTAACCTGTCTCCCACACCTGGTTAGTGCCACGCCCACATATCTCTGTCTCCACCTGGTACACTCCTTCATATCTCTCTCTCTCTCTCTCTCTCTCTCTCTCTCTCTCTCTCTCTCTCTCTCTCTCTCTCTCTCTCTCTCTCTCTCATAATTAATTTCTTATACACTTTTCTCAGACATCAACATACATTTTTAAGGATTGTTTCTTCTCTTTAATACACTACTTTCTCACCTGTAATACACCCTAGTACACCAATAATACACCTGTCCACATTTTAAAGATTGTTTCTACACATCACTAAACTCCTATCTCACCTGTAACACACCCTAGTACACCAATAATACACCTTCCTATTCATCCCCAAAGTATT